>CM046881.1:327901262-327933762 GCA_025667525.1 Glebionis coronaria | reverse complement strand
ATTCATAACGTTAACATATGCAAATTTAATTAACTCATAATATTCTAAAATAAATAAAATAACTTAAACTACGTTATTTTTCTCTATTTAATGCTACATTATTAAAATATTAATCACATAACTAACACTATATATACTAAACTTCTAATACAAAAACACATACCTTCAATTTTCATTAAAAAAATATATACTTAAAGCTAGCCCGTCCATCGGACAGGTCTAAAAGCTAGTATATATATATATATATATATATATATATATATATATATAACAGGAGGGAAATGCCACATAAGCATGCCACTAATCGATGTCAGCGTCTTTATTTATTTATATATTTTTATTTGTTTTTTTGAATTTAAGTTTTAGGATATGATTTATATACATGCAATTCTAATTTTTTTTAAGAAATTTGTATGTTACAAGATTCGAACTTGGGGTATCCGTACGATTAACAAACTCCTTGACCACTAGAGCAGCTAACATTTTTTATTCTGATTTGCAAGTTAAAGTATATAAACGAATTAATATGTTTATTCATAACCAATAAGGAAATAAATATTTTACAAATTATTTTTTTTTATAAAAATCGTATCTTCACAGTCGTATTCATTAAGTCATTCAAAACTTTCTCATACTCTAAAAGCAGGATAGATCCCTAAACACACGACCGATCTCAATCTGAAACAAAAAAAAGTACGACTGATCATGTATCTATTGCCTGCGTAATGCGTAAAAAGGTACCAAAAACCCTTAGTAACCCGAATCCCTATTGATTATCTTATTCAAAATCGGAAAAAGAAAAGATGATGAGATAGATGAGGCGTCAAAAGTCAACAACAAGAGTGGTTATGTACTTGGAATAATGCAGGTATTTTCATATTGTTTACTTTTGTTAATGTGATTTTGTTAGAGTTTATAAGGTTTTGCTTAAGGCCTGCTATATGCATAATCATTACCGGAATGATGGCGTATTAGCAGCAGTAGGATCGTGATATCTTGTCTAAGATATTCATTATACCCTGAAGGTAGTATTAGTATTTAATTGTTATGTACTGGCGGAGATTTATGTACTACTACATCGAGATATTTAAAAAGATTGACGCCATTGTGACCCCGACAACCGGGTGCGATAGATTTAGTCTTGAATAATCATCACCCACCTATAAGAATATACAAGCACTTATATTTTATTAGTAATTATTTTACAGCATGACTGCTCCTATGATTCACCCGAGCCCACTCAGTTGTGGGAAATCAGATCTCGAGGTTAAAGGTGAATTGTTAACCATAATGTATCAATCGTGATTTCTATGATTTTCAAGCCTTGCACCAAGGAACTTTTTGCAGCATTCATGTGACATACAGAATAACCTGGTCAAAATCGTAAAATAATTATCTTTACTTACGAGAATTGAGTTTGTTGGGTCGATCATGTTTCCAATTTTTGTTAAAAAGCACTAAGCATTAAAACATGCTTAAAACTTTTTCAAGGTCACTCTAAAGACCACTGTGCAATTGCAAAACCTTATACTAAATGGGAATCACGACGTCCTCAGAGACATTCTCAGAACATAATTTAAGTCATGCTTTTTTCATTATTAGATCGTGCATGAATATAATATATTTTCTTTAGAGCATGCAATTGGCTACTACTCTTGGTGGAAGTGATGCATGTGTAGAAAGAAGGTAGTTGTGGTGTCGGTAGAGCTGCACGAAGGATGGAATTCATGCTAATTTGGTTAGAGCTTGTGGTCGGATTCTGTTTTCAATGGGTTGTAATAGAAAATGGCTATTTTTCGCCTCTTTGATTTACTAATTTAGCTTCCTAGATGCATGATCTATGTAATATTGGTTACTGATACAGGGGTTGTTAGATCAAGTGACCCCCATGAGTAGTTCTTTTAAATAACCCAATTTTGATTGGCTACTCGACATGATTGTTAAACCACACCTCAAAAGCGCACAGATGAGAAGCAAATTACATCAGCTCATATTCACGTTCCAGAATAGCGTTAATAAAATGGTAAGTGCAAACTTAAAGTTTCAAATTGACCTTTTAATGCGTTGTAACAATTCTTAGAAACACACACACGATGTTTTGGATTGACTTGCATCTCTGTCCCAAACAGGATCTGAAACCTCGAGGCGAACAGATTGCAGTTGCTTGTTGTTGACGCTTCATGTTGTAGCAGATAAAGGTACGCACTAATTCGATTTCATCGACACAACTAACCGGCATAACGTACTGTCGCAATACTTGCTTCTTGAAGTATTCAGATAGTCGCATCATACACAATTGAAACATTTGGTATATAGATTGTTACATCATACATCTCTACTACCTTATAAAGGCTACATCAAATTGGTTGAATGTTGAAATGTTGAATGTTGAAAATATTTTGAAAATTTGTGGGTCCCACATAAAATCTCTACTACCTTATAAAGATTACATCAGATTTAACCAAATAAACACACACATCACAATCCTCCCTCTCTCTAAAACACAATAAGACCACAATCCACTCTCTTTCTACTCCAAAACTCAATTTCTCTCTAGGTCACCTGGCTGCCGTCCCACCTCCGGCGGCTTTGTTATAGATCAATGATTAGTAATTAACCTTCGAAAGTTTTTCTACTTAGATCTATATATTATATTTGCAGATCTAACTTTTTATGATCTTTTTTGTTTGTTTAATTACAGCCGCCATTTTCCACCACCTTGCCGCCGCCACCACCATGTCACCCCAATATCACGACAACGAAAAGACTTTTTGTAGATCCGAGTTTTTTAAAACATTTTTGTTACTTTTGTAACAGCCGACGGTGCTGCTGCCCCTAACTCGCCGGAAAAAGAAGCTGATGTCGTACATAGATCGAGATATATGGGTTTATCTCATGTTTCAATGGTATTTTTCGTAGATCTATCTATTTTTTAAGCTTTTATGATTTTTTTTATTCAAAGATCTATAACTTTTAATATAGATTTTAGTTAAAAGTATTATTAAATTTGTTTAGTAGATCTACTCGTTGTTGCTTTCCATGGAATCAATTACAGTCACCGTAATATATGCCACATCCGCCAGCCTTTTACCGAGGACAACGCCATTCAAAGGTTTGTTTAATCTAGCCAATGGCGCTGCTACTGAACTGCATGTTTATGCACTATTTACTTCTATTTTAGATTCTTATAATATTTTTTTTGCGTCACTGGCCGGAACCTTCATACACGTCGCCAGATTTGCTTACCTATGGAGAAAGTCTATTCAAAGTTTGTTTGTACTGTTATTTTGGATGTGTTGGTAACTTTGTTGATATAATCTTGGTTGTACTATATTGAAATAATGTTACTGTAGTAGATAATCTTATCTTGTGGATTTCTTGATATTTGGTGTCGATGCAGACTATGGTGTTACTGTGGCAGTTTTGTGTCATCTAAATTGGTGCATGTCTTATAAATTTTGTCTAAATGTTTTTGTAAGTTACCTACCTAAATAAAAATTTGTTGGTAATTTGATAAGTTGGTTGCGTGATTTGGTTACTGAAACATTTGATAAGTTGGTGCGTAAATTGGCAAAGTACTTTTTTTGGGTAAGTATAATTTTTTTGGGGCCAAAATTTTCAACTGTATAATTTATGTTTTGATTTTTTGAAATTTATAAAAACATTGAAAAGTTTTTGAAATTCAAAGCTTTGGAAATTTTTTAACGTTTAAGTAAACTTTTAGTTTTATGTTTTTGAAACTTTTTCAAATTTGAAAGTTTTGGAAATTTTTTCATTATCGTGAAAATTTTAAGTCTTTTTTGTATCAAAGTGATATCCTCGAGTTGTGAGATGTCGGGCATAGTACACAAAAATGCAAAGATTTTGATCATATTTTGACAAGACAAAACAAATAAAATAAACATTAGTATAAAAAAAATAACATGAACAGTACTTGATGGATTATATAGATGGAAGTTGCTTTTAACGAAGATGTATTCAAAAGTTCAACTATGATGACAACTTTGAAATATTTTAAAACTGTAAAATTTTCAAATTTTCAAATTTCAAACTGTAACTTTTAAAATTTAAAGTTCAAACATGACGCCTAAAATTTGCGTTGTATAGAGAAGAAAAAAAATCCAAAAAGAAGTGAAATAACCTAACAAATTCAAAAAGCCAAAAATGAAAACAAATTCACATATGTAAGGATCCATGAGAAAGTGAAATGATTTAAGAATCCATGGGAAAGTGAAATGACTAAAGCAAAAAGACCATAAAGCAATAGTATTAATTGTTATTACCATCCTTCACAGTTTTTGAAAAGAAAATTATACTGTATTACAAATCAGTTGTGACACATAAATCGAGATTTGACTTTTAACATCTTTTGATGCAAGACTTGCACCCGTTTAGAAAAAGTGTTGACGCTACAACCAATGTTACACCCAATATTATGAAAGTCGGGTTTTAAAACAATCCAGTCCATTCATCGGGTTCAGGTTAACTCGGGTTAACCCGTTTTTTTTTTAAATATTTTTTTATATTTTTAATAATTAACAAAAATTATATATATAAAAATAAATCTTGTATATTAAAGATATAAATTATTTACCAATCAATATAATATGTAAAAATAAATTTCGTCGTAAATACGTAAAATTTACATTCTTTTTTTTAAGAAAAACCCGAAAAAATCAGAACTCGACAGGGTATCAAGAACTGGGTTAACCCGGGTTACCCCAAACCCGGAGGGTCGAGCCGGGTTTCGAAAATATGATTAAAGGTCTTTTGCTTAAAATTTGTGTTGCAACCGAAAATATTCAAGATGCCTTGGAAAAATATTGTATCACGGGTATGTATTTAAGTTGAATTTTAAATTATATCTCTCCTTCTGAATTAATTTGATTGGTGGTTTGAAATATGTAATCTTGAAGTTGGGTTTGAAATTGCTTAGTACTTTGCTTTTAGATAATCTGCAAAGGTTAGCGGTTCTGTTCATGCGTATGTAGTTAAATAAATCAATGTGGTTTTAGGGAGCTCAGTTGCTTACATAGTCACATGTATATTATCAAATTTGGAAGTGTAAAAGAAGGAAATAAGACTGATATATGTCAAAAGCAACATACAACACGCAAGGCAATTCCGACATATTACTAATTGATATAATGACAAGATTGGGGATTATATTGATGCTAGAGGAGGTTTGTGGAGGAGAGGTTAGGGTGTTGATTAATTTTTTTTATTTACTTAGTATCAAGGGTTTTTAGAACATGGTCTCTATGAGCTGCTAATACAATGGAACTCATTTTGCCTGATGAATTGCTAATGTATGTATATATGGAAATTGATTATGTATGTGAACAATCAGATCGACAATGAACAACTTGTACCACATTTTTCAATCAAAATGCCACTTTAAGACGACCAATTATGCCCAACACCTCGAAATACTAAGTCGAACATCTATAATATATTGAATCGACACCGTCTCAAACCGATGCGAAAGGCAATGGCAAACCAATGAAACAAATTGTGTGTGTCGCCCGTGGTTAACAAATCATCAGAATGCATATTTCATTTTCCTCATTTAATAGTTTAAGAAATAATCTTACACATAATTACGAAATAAAAATTTAATGTACTCGAAAAAGATATTCACAAAATTTAACTCATGTCAGAATCTTAATGTCTGTACAAGTTTACTCCAAAAATGCCTAATGTTTATTACCAAAAAAAAATACATGTTTTTTTTCAAACTAAAGAGAATACAATGTCTTGTACGCGTTAGCTTTACGATAATTATTTAAAAAGCTCAGACCAAAACAGTTTCAAATGTTAGTATTTATTTTCACGACTCTGTTTTTCGCGCATGACCAGCCTTATATGGCGTTGTGTAGAGGAAATTCACGTAATACTATAAAGGTATTAATGGAATGAGTTGAAGAGTTCTGTAAATGATGAGTATATACCCCGAGTATCATGTAATATTTTTACTTTTAATGTCACTAAATGCTTTTAATATGTTTTTTGATACATGTTAAGACTTTTTACTAGAGTTGACTTATCACATGTTATAACCGTTTGCAATTACATTTTGATCTTTTCACGATATATTTTGAAGATGGCATGAAACACTTACCACGACATCGCATATCGATAATTATCTACCGCTAGAAATTTCCGCCGCTATGCGCGGGTACTCGCCTAGTAATGACCAAAAGGGAGAACACATAGCGTCTTTATGTTGAGTTTAGGGTGGTGGTGTCGTTGCGAGTGTGGGGGTCTTGCACATAATTTCATTATGTACCTACGATTAGGTACACATTTTTTAGGACAGCAGCTGCTCTTTTCGACAATATAAGTTTGTTCCTGAAAACGAGCATGAATGAAAGAGTTAATGGAATGACACCCCTTACCATTTGTTGATGTTATCCATTTCGATGGCATTGAAAGCCTCAACAGGAGTTGGCTGACAAGATACGGATGAGTAGAGGAGTCTTGCTGAGAACTTTGATGTGTGGGATGAAGCAGCTTTGGACAAAGGCATTGGCAATTCAAAAAATAAGGTATGAAAGCTCAAATAAAAATGATTAGTTTAATGCTCGATGGACTATATTAAGGATTAATAAAACTTTTAGCACAAAGTTGTTGATGATCTTGGCTTATTTTGCACATGAACATCAGATTACGACGCAAATTACATTTCCCTAACACAGTTAACTAATTAACTTTGATAACTACGTGACTACAACAATTCCTCAAAAACATATTTCAATTATTTTTAATTAGCATGTTGGGCTTCAAGCCCAAGATGAGCCAGGTCATTTGAGACTTGGAAGCCGATATCTCCCTGTCTGGTCTATTAAATCATAGGCTGATATTGAGCGAACATGCGTTTCAGGCTGAAAATGACAATGAAGCCCGAAGTACAGGAGGCATGGTCTGCTAATGATAGTGATGCTAAGGTACGTTTGAGAAAATTTTGGACATGATTTACTAAAATTTTTATTATACCGAAACCTTCCCATCCCCTCCCATTTGTAATCTGTTTGTGTACGATAAAAATTTCCAACTATCACTGAAAGATAAATTGAGGTCTGAGCTTCAGCGTTAGAGTTTAAAACTTTTTTTCGTTTGAGCCTAGGCCTTTTGTATAGATACAAAATCATTTGGAGACTATAATGCATATCTTTTGCCCCTGATTTTAATTACTTTGAGCATTAACTATTGGAATATTATTAGAATGAAAGAGGGTAGTATTTGTGTTTTTGTTTTACAAAATGATCCAACATCTTAACTTACATCAAAATTTAGCGGGTATAGATCTGAAATTTTGCAACTCGGAAAGTTTTTTGATCGATTTTTAAAAGAAGGGGATCTAAAAAAATAAAATGGAACTTGTTGAAGACTTGAAATGAAATTGAAGTTGAGATAATGCCAAAAGGTTTTTTATTACTCTAGATTTGGTAAGACCAATCTGGTCTTCTAATACCGTTAAGGTTTAATGGTACATCATAAAGCTATAACCTTTGTAAAGTGGTAGATTGTGAGCCATCTAATTACTTGAATTGTTATGATGGATCAAATAGAATTATAGAGTCATTGGTATCATAACTATAGTAGAAGCTAGGAGGAGAAGACCCTTATTGCTGGTGAGAAGCCATTTGATGATTTTGGCATCATGGTTAAGTTCCTAATGAGCACTTATACTATAGGGTATAACTTTCACTATGGTGGTTTATAATCTCTTCCATTTGTTGATATTTTAAAATACCGTAATATTTAGATATCATGTCAACTAATTTCGGTGAGCTATTGTATGTGATTGATTTTATCATAAATCTCCTAGAAAGGGATGCTCCCGCTGGATGATTACCTAATACTTAATTCGCTAAGGTCAATGTTACAGGTCCTTTGTTAAGTTAAACATGAAATTATGTAACTTGGTTTATGTTATTATATAATATGTAAGTACTTGAAGCAGTAAAAACACTCAAACTAATGCAAGCAGTTGATATGAATAAGCGTATGCATCAGATAAGTGGAATAAAATCTACAGCTACGCGAGAGATGTTAAGAATGAATTATGTCTTATAAAGTGCTTCTAATTACCTGTAATTAATCTAACTTCTGGAAAACATAATCGATACAGATTTAAGTGTATAAGCTTTCTCATACTTTATATCTCACTTTTATCCTTTTGGCGTGGAAGCGATTTTTGTTTATATTGTTTTATGATAAACTCAATCACATAGCTCACTGAAATTAAATATTATGTCAACTAATTTAGATATCATGTCAATGTTAACTAATTTCAGTGAGCTATTGTATGTTTTGCAGTTATCTGTCCCAGTTTGTTTAATCAGATTTTGCGGTTGATTGGTCGTCCATTTTCTGATCCTGAGTTACAGCAGGATATCAAGGTATTGCCGTTCTTGGTCACTAAGGGACCTGATGGTTTTTTGTTGATTAATGCTTACATTTATCCAAATTCATGTTAGCCATCAAGTTTAACTTAATAGAAACCCATCATCTTACCGTCTTAGAGAAATGACCTTGTCATCACAATAGAGAAAAGTATTAGTCCCAAAAACCATACTGATACAAAATATGTTATTCCAAACATCAGTTTTCATTCTCTAGCTAAATTCAAAGTTTTTCAAGTTAGAAAAACTCCAAAATAAGCACTTATGTGCAGCAACTAACATTCAAATTCGGTTTATTTGTCATGAAATCTTCAACTAAATTTCAAAAATACCAAAGGGCTGAGCAGGAGACAAAGTATTGCAGCAAAGTAGGAACATCTCCAAATAAAACTAATCTTGATCACACCTAAACGGTTCCGCTAACCCAAATGAGGTAATATTTTCAAGAAATATGCAATCCCAAACACCACAATTTGTATAAAGAGATTACAGATGGAGCTCAAATTCTGTAAGTTATTTTAATAATGTCCTTAGTTTTCATGTTTTATTTTAAATAATATGTTTTGTCTCTACTAATATGTTTGTTGGGATTAATTTTTTTGCGTACATTCATGGCAGCAAGTAATGGGATCAATGAGAGAAAAATTGTTCATCAGGTTTTGACCTTTTTTTTAAAGTCATTTTCTTTTCTGGGATGTGAGCGATATCTATTGGTTTTGTTGATAGGACACATCACACATCCTGAGCTGACTGGTCAAATAGTTGTTGATGATGTCGAGTATGAAATGGTTGAAAGATAAGACTGGTTGATATAGTCGGAAGGTTAATATAAACATATTACATCTGTGTTTGCAAATTAATCTGACTAGATGCTACTGGGTAATGCGTATTTTATATTTGTGACTTTAGAGACCTTAACATAATTACGACAGACTCCATATAATTTATTCATACTAAATGAAGTTATTTTCTTTTTTAGGTTTTAAGCCTGCTCATGAAGCACGCCAGTGTGATAATGAAACGATATTCATCTCCGCTACCGAATAACCTTTGGACGGTAGCACTAATTCTAGAATCTTAAAGCATGGTCAAACAAATTGACACCATATTTTTGTAGTTTTTCCCCTGTATGAAGATGAGGAGCAGTGCATTACTTTAGCACTTAAGAGATCATCTGTATCCTTAAACATAATTGAAGCGACGAAAGCCACAAATCTGATACTCATACACCGGTATGTTTTTTAGTTGTTTCTAAGGAATTCTTTTAAATGTTTAATCTCTCGGAAATTTGTCATATCCTGGGAGTCACATATCTTAAATATCCTGCTGACTATTGTTTATTACAGTATATATTTCTGCTTGGTAATTTAATATACGTTGTGATTCCTAAAACAAAGTCACGCGTTGTCTGAAATTAATGCAGGTGGTCACCTTCACCATGCTCTTTTTGGTATAGGATTTCAAGAAAGACCTCAAGCTTATGATTCCTGCCCTATACTTTTAAGGGTTAGTCACAAGTCTATTGCTAACTCTAATAACAATGAATTTGAGTAGGATTGTGGTGTACAAAGGAATCTATAGGTTGTTTGGAGGGTTTGTTGGTGATGTCGTGGTTGTCATTGAACAAGCAATACATGATGGTGTTCACATTATAAATCTCTCAATGGGTCTTAATAGTAGCTACCAGTAGGACTACTTTTTAAACCCATTTGATGTTGAACTTCTTTTGGCTATAAAATCTAGAGTATTTGTTGCAATAGCAGTCAGAAACATAGGTATGTTTGCTAAAACCATGGTGTCGTATAGTCCATGAAACACATCTATAGCTTCTACTGTTGAGACCGTAGATAAAAGAAAAGCGTTTGACACTAGGAAAAGGGAACGTCTTAGCTGGAATTGACATGTCATGTATGTTTAATCAAAGATGCCTTTTTTTATAAGAGCGTCATTTTCTGTAAATATAAGCATAACTCTTATATATCTCGATATCAATTAGTGCAGCTGCTACACATAGGAATCAAAAGTTACCGACAACACTATGTTATTTGCGGACCAAATTGGGAGTGTGAAGCAGAGATTGCACAACAATGTTTAAATGGTGAACCGAGCTTCAAGCTGTAGCTACGCTATATGAACCACAACTTGCCAAAATGGTTCAAGAACTCGATACTAAATTGGGTTCTCATGTCTTCATTGCACAGCCAATGCGAAGTTGATGCATAATGATTTTATATGAAATCCTTGGGTATATGATTAAAAAAACTTATTTTTAAGCTTTTAGGTCTATGTGTTAAAAGAATCTCGGATTTATGCTATATGCATGAATGAAGTGCATGAAACCATATAAAAAATGAGCTCAAAAGCTTATAAATCAAAGCTTAAAAAGGCAAAACGCAGAACCTGGTGCAAAAATGCATTTCATATACATGACATTCATCGGAGAAGTCTTGCATAATCCCATAGCCAAACACCCTAGATACATAAGAAAATCTGTTGACCTTAATGCCTCCAAAAGAGTGTAGATAGTCGTGTTTTGTAATATGGGGTTCTCTAAATAGAGATTCAGCATTAAATCAGAAAGTGTTTGGGTCAAAACATGCCATTTAAGAAAGATATCAACTTTTTTTTGAATTCAAAAAATAAACATTTAACTAATTGATGAGATGGCATTTATACATGATCTCATCGTTCTTTTCGGGCTTTAAATGCATAAAAATGTCATAAAATACCATATATATATGCTTGTGTTTGTTTACTTGTGTATTTTAGGTATGGATATCGTGAAAAAGACAAAAGATCACAAGAAACAAGGAAAAACGGACACGAGAAACGAAGCCGTACAAAGAACCGGGCCCTAGATCATGATTTATCCAACAAATACCCTTGAAGACTTGAAGACATGCAAGATTGATCCTCAATGAATGAAGAATTGACACTTAAAACCCTTGTGAAATTATAATTACAAGTTTGGTCCCTTAAGTTTGTCAAAATTACACAAATGGTCCTTCAACTTTGAAGAAATGGCAAGTTTAGCCCCTCAACAATTCTAAATTGCCAATTATGGTCCCTCATGGAGTTAGAGTTGCATTGAAGACCTTTGAAGATCAACAATCTCCAAGATCAGTCCTTGAATTATCTCAAAATGGCAAAAACAATCCTTTTAAACCTTTTGGAAAAGTCTTGTGCCAAAATTGTCAAGTTGTGGAAGTTATTTACAAAGGAAATTCGTTTTTGTTGGCTGAAAACATTAAAGACCCACTTTCCCAAAACACAAGGACCCAAGTTGCCATTTCCAAACTTTGAATCCCATAACACGCGCCAAACAACTTTATTCCCCCAATTTCGGATCAAATGTACCACTGTTTACCCTTCTTCACCCCCAGATTTTACTCCACTTAAACTTAGGGTAAAAATCAATTACTTTTGCACACACTTGATTCACATGTGCAGAAACACATCCCAACCTTAAAACCTTTAATCCCACTCACTATGGACCCCACCCCTAATTCCCGTTTAACCAATCACATGACAACTTCACCTCCAAGTCATCCTCTGTGGCAAATCAACAGCTGAGATCCTTTGCTTCATTCCAAAGCTAAAATGAACATCCAAGATCACTTTGGACAGCTCACACCAAGAAAACGTCTAGAAGGCTCAAGGATAGAATAGGAATTTCACTTCTAGGGTTTGTGAATAGTGCTAGCCTTGGCATTTTCCTATAAATAGACTCCTCAACCTGTGAGAGAGCTTTTGTTCCAGTTTTAGGCTATTAATCTTTGTAATTCCTTTTTAAATTAATAAAAGTTGATTTTCTGAATTTTGAAATCTCTTTGATATTTGTTAAAAGTTGGTGTTGGAATAGCCTAATTCTGAGTTCCACTTTGATATTTGAAGGTTTTTGAGGCAAGGTTTTAATCCATAAGGCTTGTGTCTCAAAAATCAGAAAAGTACTTGTTTATTGTGCATCATTTTGTTTGTTCATCTTAGCAGGTACTTGGAAGCTGGTACTTGTTTTGCTAGTACCTCAGCTCAAACAATCCAGGGCCTGGATGTAGGTCTTGGAGGTTTGCACCTTCTTCCCTTTTCAATTTCTCTTTTATTTTTCTGAATTTTGTGATTTCTGCTTGTTTGTTCTTGAATCTGTGATGTGGTGATTGATTATTGTTCATTTGGTGTTGTTTGATGTTTGTGAGTTGTTATTGATTGAATTTGTGGGTTAGAACTGGATAATCCTTTGAAAAATTATGAAAACAGGTTTTTAAGGGGTGTTTGGGTCAACTGCATGATTTGGATTTGTGGTGTTTTGAGTGTTTGTTTATTGTTGCTATCTGTTGGTGCATGCTTATCTGATATACTTGGTCTTATTGCTGCACATTTTGTGGTTTGAAACACCTTGATTCATAAAAAGGGTATAAAATCTTGTTAACTTGGTAAAATTGGCTAGGATTTTGAGGACACCTTGATCTAAGCTTAGGCTAAGGCTAACAAGTGCTAAACCTTAGTTAATTACACCAGGAGAAGAGATTTGAGTGCCTGAAATTGGATCTAGTGTCAAACAGATCAGCAAATAGGTTTCTGCATATGCACTTTGTTCATCAGTAACTGTTTATGCTTTGATCTTGTTATTTACTTTGATTCAGTGTTTGATTTAAGTTTATTTGTGCTTATTCATAGTTTATGTAGCTTGTGTATGCATCCTGCTGAGTTTAGTTGGCTTATTCAGGCTTAATCTACTTATTATTGCATAACTGCTTATTTTCCATGTCTGTGCATGATCTGGTGACTGTTTGATTGATTCTGGCTTATTGTGTGAACCATATTTGGATTTTCTTGTTGCTATTGACTCCTTGTGATTCACTGATCACAAGGGTGCCCTTGTTTCCAATTGAATCCAACTAAATCTCTCTAAAAAGCTTGGTCAAATAGTCAAAACAGTGGGAACCAGTTCCTACTGAAATTTGCCACTTCTAGTGTTAATTGGGGTTCAGCTTATCAATAAGCTATAATAGCTTATTTTCACCAGCAACAACTTGGATTTTGTAATAGGTGCTCATTATTTGACCCATTTGTTCATGCTGGAGCATTTAGTGGGTTGACTTTAGGGTTTGACTAGAAAACCAACTTAATTGACTTTTTCATAAGTGCTTATTGGCTTATTCTGGCTTATTGGTTTTGCTTATTGTAATTTTGTTGATTGTTTTGGCTTATTGAGTTCATTTGTGACATTTTGCAAGTTGAATCAAGTCCTGAGGTGCCTTATTTCTTAAAAACGACTATTTTGTCTTTTAGTGAAATATTACTTTGCTTATTTCTGGCTTATTGAGTGTGCTTTTTCAAAATTTCTTTTTACAGATCTCTTAAGCATCCCAAAAGAAGGTTGTGTGTCAAATTAGAGCTTATGGCATTAGCTTATTGCTTAATGGGCTAAAAAGCCCAATAAGGATAAGCTGTTTGCATAATAAGCTGTGATAAGCTCACTTTCAGCTTTTGGGCCTTTAGAGTTTTATGTTTAGAATTAAATTTTGAGTCAGATAGGGCTTTTCCAAGTCAATTGGGCCAAGTTTGACTTTTTGGGCTAAAAAGCCCATTTGTGTTGACTGAATTTGGTTTTGGCCCATTTGAGGGCCCAATAGGGGTATTCTGGTCATTTCACTTTAATTTTCTGTTTATTTAGGTTAAAATAAACTAGTTTGCAAGTTTTTTGAATTTTTTATAAATTTTGGATTTTTTATATTATTTTAATATTATTTTATTATTATTTTTCAAATTTCACATTTTCCAACTTTTTACATTTTTCTTAGCTTAAATACATTAAAATAGGAATTTTGCAACTTTTAGAATAATTTTATCTCTTTTAGATTAATTTTTATAATTATTTTAAGTTTTAATAGTTTTTAAATCATTTTAAATAGTTTTTATTAGTTTTAAAATTTCTAAAAATAGTTTTTAATCTTTTTAGGTCATTTTAGAGGTTTACCAATTGAAAAATCTTTATTTGGGCTTTTTGATAATTTATTTGAGTTTTAGGGCTTTAATTAGCATTTAAAAATTGAATATTTAATTATTTAAAAGGTTTGAAAAAGTTTTGATCATTGGTAAACTCTTAGTTTATTAATTTTGATTTTTGGTGAATTTTTGGTAATTTTTAGAATTAACTTTTATTTTTGTAGTTTTTACGGTATTACGTTTTGTCGTCGTAGGATTAATTTCACGTCTTCGTCATCTTCTTTTCTCATCCCCTTCTAAATCAATTATTAATCTCAAACATTTAACAAGTTTTTCGCACACATATACCTCCTTGGGAAACGAACTTCATTGGGTCATTAGTGCTTGATTTTCCTAAATCATCACTTAATACTTACCGCTTTTACACTCCTTTTCCTAAAGGTCGTAATTTACCACAATCATTTTTGGCGCCGCTGCGGGGGAGGTGTGTCGTGATTAGTTTGCATTGTTGTTTTTAATATTAACCATAAATAGTATTTGTATTAGTATAACTCTACTAATACGTATTATCGGTTTTCTTGATTTTTCTTGTAAAAATATTATTACTATATTGTATTAAGTATCACAACAAATAAACAATATCTCCAAAAGTGTGAAAACACAACCTTAATTGGGATTTGATCTCCTAATTATTGTATTCGAATCTCAAACAAAAAGAAAAAGGAAAAAATAGATAAATACTTTCGAGAAGCTCGATTTTGAAAAATACGAACTATAAGGTGGGTATAAGGCGGGTATTATAAAATATACCCTAAGGAAAAAGGCTCTTAAGTGCTTCGCGCCGCCTCGTTTTCCCCCTTGCTTGTGAGTATTTTGAGATTGAAGGCTAATCGAGGGTTTTGCCGCCCAAAGTATTATTACGTATAATATATTTGCTTGGTTTTCTTTGTGATTAAACCCTCTTGAACAATTTGGTTCTCACCAAAGTTCTAAAGTCATTCGAAGGCGTTCACTCCACGTGATCGTTTTCATTACTTTGAGGCTTCTTTAATCAAGAGTTTGATTCGAGGAGAGATTTGGTAGATTGTTGTCTACGAAGATACACCAAAATCCAAAAAAATTAAATACAATCAAAAACACAAAAAAATTGAAAATTCACAAAACACCCAAAAAGAATCTTCTTTGCTCACCTCCCATTCTTCGTGAAGTTTATGATCACTCGTAATCAAGCAAAACGAGCTCGTAAACGTCTTCAAAAGCAAGCCAATCAAGAGACGTTGATTGAAGAACAACCTCCAATTGTTGAACCTATTGTAGAACAAGAAGTCGTCATGGCTAATCGTACTGTGATGGAGTTTCTACAAGCACCCACCGAGGGTTTTGGAGAGGCCATTGTGATTCCCGCCATCCTTGCGGAGAATTTCGAGATTAAGACGGGTTTAATGTCGATGTTGCAAGCAAATAAGTTTAGAGGTCATGAGAAAGACAACCCGCATTATCACATTAGGAACTTTAATCGTCTCACCGCTACTAGCAAGTTTAAGGATGTTCCACATGACGCCATTAAGATGATGTTGTTTCCATACTCGTTAGATGGACCCGCAAAAATTTGGCTTGAGAAAGAACCGCCAAATTCCATTTTGACATGGGGTGATGATGAGATGGCATTTATACATGATCTCATCGTTCTTTTCGGGCTTTAAATGCATTAAAATGTCATAAAAATACCATATATATGCTTGTGTTTGTTTACTTGTGTATTTTAGGTATGGATATCGTGAAAAAGACAAAAGATCACAAGAAACAAGGAAAAACGAACACGAGAAACGAAGCCGTACAAAGAACCGAGCCCTAATCATGGAATTTTCATCAAAAACCCTTGAAGACTTGAAGACAATACAAGATTGATCATCCAAGAATGAAGAAATGACACTTAAAACCCTTGTATATTCATAATTACAAGTTTGGTCCCTTAAGTTTGTCAAAATTGCAAAAAGGTCCTTCAAGATTGAAGAAATGGCAAGATTAGTCCCTCAACAATTTCAAATTGCCAATAATGGTCCCTCATGAAGTGAAAGACACATTGAAGACCTTTGAAGATCAACATTGTCCAAGATTAGTCCTTAAAGAATCACCAAATGTCAAATTACATCCTTGATAACCTTTTATCAAAAGTTGGTGCCAAAATTGTCAAAGTGGGAAAGTTAATAACAAAGGAAAGGAGATTTTAGGCTGAAAATCTTTAAAGGCCAAAGAAACCAAAAACCAAGGACCAAAGTTGCCAAAGCTGGAACTTTCAAATAAAAAATGCGCCTAACACCATCTCCACCCCCAAATTCGGATCAAAGGAAGCACTATTCACCTTCTTACCACCCCAGATTTTACCCTCACTTTTACTTGGGTAAAACTCAATTAAACCTTCACACACTTAATTCACACACTCACAAACCTATCCCACTCCTAAAAACCTGCATCCCACTCATGTGCACCAAAACCCCAATTCCCCAATCCACCAATCACATCATTCCTTAGCCCCCAAGCTCATGACGTGGCTTAAATCAATGGCCAAGATTATTTGCTTCCTCCCAAAGCAAAATAAACGTTCAAGATCAAGAGAGGACAAAATGCACTCAAAATCATTCAAGGGCACATTTGGGATTTTCTATGTATTAGGGTTTTATGTTTTTAGCCTTCTAGTATCTTCTTAGGACTCTATAAAAGGAGCTCACAACTTGTGTGAAGCCCTTGTTCCAGTTTCTAGTCTCTCACATGTAATTCCTTTTTAAAGAAATAAAAAGTTTGGTTTTTGAAATATTCAAGTGTAATTCCTTTTTTATTGTTTTTAAAAGTTTGTGTGTTGTGAGGAGATTGATTCTGAGTTCCACTTTTATTTGGTTAAGCAACTTTGATTTTCAAAGTTGTTTAAGGTTTTGAGATTTTGAGAGATTTTGGTAAAATCTCCTCAAAAGGTATTTTGGTGTTCTTGGTTAATGTTTGTTGGTGATTTAAGTGTTATAGAAACATTTTTAGAAGATTAAAAAGGTTTTGGAAGAGTTATTAAAAAAGGAAGAAAATAAAAAGAATCATATCATTTCATTTTATTTTTGTTCTTGTTTCTTTGTTTTGTGTTCAAATAGGTTGAAGGCTTGTTGATTTAGTTCAGCTCCAACCCGGGTTGGATTGGAGGAGGGTTATACACCCTCTAGGGCTTTGGATGTAAAGCCCTAAGGTACAAACCTTGTTCCTTGTTTAAAGTTCATAAAAGTGCTTGGTACATGATTTTGCTTGATTAATTGATTAAGTGTGTTATAGATAGTGGATTTGTGTTCTCAAGTGTTGTTATGCATGTTTTGAGATATTGGAACAAGTTTGCATAGGGTTTGTAAGGTTTTTCTTTGTTAAAATTGGTTTTCAAAAAGTTTAAAGGGTGTTTGGCAACAGGTTTAAGCAGGGTACAATCATTGATTTGTGTTGCTAAAAGGTGTTAGACAACTTGATTAAGGTTAAGTTAGATGTTAGTAAGATGGTAATATAGTTTGGCACAAGTTTGGAGTAAATTTGTTGAGTTTAAAAGGTAAAAAGGGTGTTAAAAATCTGCATTAGAGGGTGAAATTTGCTTGGTTTTTCATGATTTTGATGCTTAATCTTTGATTCTTGTTGTTATTTGTGTGTTTCTTGACTCCTTGAGCTTCAATAAGCTCAAGGGTGCCCAATTGTCCAAAAGTAATCTCCAAACAAGCTCATTGCCAAGCCCTCTTGGCACCAAAAAGTGTGCACTCACACTTTTCCATCAGTGTTCAGCAACCAGACACGTCACACGAATTGCGCCGCAAGCCAGAAGATTGCGGCGCAACTGAAGGTGCTGCTGACCTTGGTGATCTCGCAACACTTGTTGCGGCGCAAGACCCCACTAGTTGCGGCGCAACTAGTGACTTTTATGTTTTTTGGAGTATTTTAATATTATTTTATTAATTAATTTTCAAAATTTTATTTTTCTTTCTTTTTCATTTTTCCTAGGTTCTTTGGCATTAAATAGGACTATTTCCATTTTTAGATTATTTTTATAACTTTTAGATTTATTTTTATAATTATTTTAAGTTTAATTAGTTTTTATTTATTTTAAATCATTTTTTAGAGTTTTAAAAATAGTTTTAATAAGTTTTAATTTTTAGAAAATTACTTTTTAGTCTTATAATAATATAAGTTGAGTAATAATTCAATAAAATCATATTTTTGACATTTGAATTAATTAAACTTAATTTTAGGGCTTTAATTAGCATTTAAAATTAATTATTTAATTAATAAAAGGTTTTAAAATATCTTTATTGGATTTTTGTCTTTATTTATATTATTTTAGACTTGTTTTAGTCTTTTTAATCTTTTTCTTGATTTTGTTTTTGGTTTTAATAATTTTTAATTTTAGTGATTTTTCTACGGTTTTACGTTTTCGTTTTTTCACGTCATAGTATAATTTCCAAGAAACCGTCATTCCATCTCATCAATATTAATCTCAAATATATACAAGTTAATTCACAACACCATACCTCCTTGGGAAACGAATCTTTCATCTCTTTTAAGTGATTGTGGGTCATTAGTGTTGATTTTTCCTAAAATCATCACTCGATACTTACCGCTCATATTTAGTTGCTTGTTTTTCCTAAAGCAAGTAATCTAGATTTTACCGCAATCATTTTGGCGCCGCTGCCGGGGAGGTGTGTCGTGTCTTAATTTGGAAAATTTTGTTTTTGATATTATCCATAATAGTACTTGTGTTAAGTGGAACTCCCTTAACACGTATTATCGGTTTTCTCGGTTTTTCTTTGTGAATATTATTAATATATTGTATTAAGTATCACAACCAAAATACAATATCTCCAAAAGTGTGAAAACACAACCTTGATTCGGGATTTCATCACTCGATCATTGTATTCGAATCTCAAACAAAAAGAAAAGGCAAAAATAGATAAATACTTTCGTGAAGCTCGATTTTGAAAGATACGAACTATAAGGTGGGTATAAGGCGGGTATTATAAAATATACCCTAAGGAAAAAGGCTCTTAAGTGCTTCGCGCCGCCTCGTTTCCCCGCTTGCTTGTGAGTATTTTGAGATTGAAGGCTAATCGAGGGTTTTGCCGCCCAAAGTATTAATACGTATACTATATTTGCTTGGTTTTCTTTGTGATTAAACCCTCGTGAACAATTTGGTTTTCACCAAAGTTCTAAAGTCATTCGAAGGCGTTCACTCCACGTGATCGTTTTCATTCCTTTGAGGCTTCTTTAATCAAGAGTTTGATTCGAGGAGAGATTTTGTAGATTGTTGTCTACGAAGATACACCAAAATCCAAAAAAATTAAATATCATCAAAAACACAAAAAAATTGAAAATCCACAAAACAACCAAAAAGAATCTTCTTTGCTTTCCCTCTATTTTCATAATTCTCTTCTTTCACCCTCTAAACGTTTAATTCTCGTAACACCGTTTATGTTGCATCATGTCTAATGATGAGGGATATTTCTCGTGTCCATATTGTGGAGGCCCACCCGATGGGGCTAATTGTTTTAATTGTGAAGTTTATGGAGGTCGAGAGGGTTATATCTATAACTCTCCTCCACGTGGTG
The DNA here is from genome assembly GCA_025667525.1 of Glebionis coronaria. Classification (NCBI taxonomy): domain Eukaryota; kingdom Viridiplantae; phylum Streptophyta; class Magnoliopsida; order Asterales; family Asteraceae; genus Glebionis; species Glebionis coronaria. The sequence continues at coordinate 327,913,790 of CM046881.1, read as the reverse complement.
ATGGTGACAATTTTCAATCTAACGACCAAGGTCACCAACCACATTCGTCATTTGATTCGTCTTTTAATTGTGGTGAAAATCAAAATGAAGAAATGAGTCTAAATGAATCTTTTTGTGATTATATGAGCCGTCATAACAAACTTATAGAGTCACTTCAAGAACATGTGGTCGATCTCGATAAGTATTACAAAGAAAAATTGGAAGCCCAAGGGGAGACTTACAAAAAAATGGAACACGATTATGACACCCTTCTTGAAGAGCAACAACGTTTGTATGACCAAAATCAAGTGATGTGGAAAGAATGCATAGATAAAATTAATAATGATCACGCTAATGAGAGAGATAAACTTCTTTTAATGTTCGAGGGCTTAGTGGAAAAATTCAATTCTTTGTCTAAAAACACCAATCCTAATCCCGTAGGAGAGGTTCAAGTTACTTCGACTCCTAAGCCTCGTACGTCTCGTATTGATCCATATCTCTCGAATTTTAGAGTCGTGCAACCTTCGTCATCAAGTAAGAACGATGAGGCAACGAAACCGCCATCCAACGAAGTTTTGAAAAATGTTTGTGAAAATAAACCTAAGGAAAAACTCGTAGGATATTTGGGAGTTTTAAATCTTGTACCTTGTAAACCTAATTTTTCTAATGAAGATGAAATTATTGAGGATTTTCTAAATCAATATACACTTAATTTTGAAGAAATTCCAATAAATGATTTTAAAGAAGAAAAATGTGAAAAGGTTTTAAAGGAAATCATGAAACCCTCGTTTTTACAAGATGAACGACAATTAATTCCGAAGGGACGTGTTAGTAATTTTGCTAAAATGTTCGAGAACCCACGTTCGATCCCTTCGAAGGACAAAATTGAAACCGTCAAGGCAAAATCGTCACGAGACGAGCCTTTTTCTCCTAATCCCACACCGTGTGAGATTTTGGATTTATCATGTGAGAAGTCCGCCGATGGCCTTGCTCACATTGATACGTTTTTCGATATCGAGGTCGACACGACAAAGGCAAAATCTTCAATCGAAGAGCCTTCTATTCCTAGTTTCACGACGGTTGAAGCTAGTGACTCGATTATCGACGATCTTATTGCTCAACCTCTTCCACGAGGAAGAGAAGACGTTTTTGATCCCGACGACGATTTTTCCGAGATCAAACGTATTCTTGACAATCCGCCTTCGATTTTCGAGCTTGATGAAGACCATTACGTTAGCCCGGAGGGGGATATTTTTCTAAGTGATTCGTGTTTTAAAAATTCAAATCCTCCTCCCGCCTTCAAGATAAATGTGAAAAGTTTAAGTGTGCCTAGATTTCTTTTAGAAACACCAAAAATTTTCAATTTAATCGACTTGGGTTTTCGTAATAATGAGTTAAAAAATGACAAAGGAAAAGATTTTGCAATTGATTTGAAAATTTTTCCAACTCTAACTCCGTCATCACCTCGTTTAATTGAATTTGCTACAAACGCGTCTACTCCTTTTGACGACGTTTTGTGTGGACCTAGTGTGGGGGAAACCCCATTTGCTTCCTTACACTTATCCACCGAGGACGAGATTTTTGACCCCGGTATCACGTTTAAGATAAAATCTCGGTCTTTCACCGAAGTAGTCACTAGAAAATCTTTCTACACTTACGGTGAGAGTTTACCTCGAGTAACTCGATTGTTTTACCCAACCAATGTCCCACCCTTCTACTTCTCATCTCTTTTCTTCAAACTCTTTGAGTTTATGGCACATGTTGGAGTGGTGTTAATTTGTTTTCCCAATGGAAACGAGAACGCCATCTTTGACCCCGGTATTTTGCATCATCTAAGGGCTTAGTCCGTTTTACCGGTTGCTTTTTGGGCCTTGTTTATCATGTAAGCCCCATCCAAAAATTGACCACACCATGAATATCCCTAAATGTTCACATTTTAAGGGGATCGAGTCGAGCTCATGACTCGGTAATCAAAAACGAGGTGCCTCGTGGGGGAGATCCCATGCTTATCTTTATGCTTATTATTCACTAATAAGGGGACTTGTACCCTTCCAACTCGTTGTCTCGTGGTTGTTTGTGATTGTGTTATCTAGATCATCATCATCATCTACGATTGAAGACTCTCGTGTTCGTTTACGTGAGCCTCCATCGTTCGTTTGAAGAAGTTTTTCACGATTCCATGACATATCCTTTATTGTTCTAACAATTATCTTTTAGCATAATTAATAAACGGCTTTAGATATATTGTTGATCACCCTTTCCATGCTAGATCCTAAGCATTCGATTCTTCGTCTCTAGTATGGGGGTGCTCCACCTTTAGACTCGAAACATTGAGGACAATGTTTACTTTTAGTATGGGGGGGTGAATAGGTACTTGCTTTGCTACGCCCTCACGTGTTCCATCTTTCAATGTTTTGTTTTGCTAATAAGGCTAAAAATGGCCAAATTTTAAAATTCTTCTTAGTTTTCATAAGTGTTTTTAAGACACGAATGTATATTTTCCGATGGGTAGAATAAGAGTTAATTTTTGCCTTGATGGGCATTTGGAGCCCTTTACATTCCTTAACCCGCTCAATTCAAGTTTTGCTAGACTTTTATATAGGGAGCTTTAAAACGCGAAAGTCTTAATTCATTCGGGTTAAGAACAAGAACTTTTCGCAAGTTCCTATAATTGATTCTAGAAAGTCACTTATCAAGGGAACTTTAAAACGCATTCTCTAAACTTGAAAAAGTCCAAGAAAGTGCAAGATCCTATAGGTGGCTTGAAAACCCAAAACTTTGATTTGATATAGTCTTAATGAAAGCTAATCCAAATTTGGCTTAATTTTGACTTGCATGGCTAAGTATTCACGAGTCTCTTTAATTAGAGGTCTTTAAATAGTGAAGAACGAGAAATGATAGAGTTAGACAAGTGATCATGCTAAACGTAGAACATGAAAATGTTCTTTCAAAAACTCATGTGTTTTTAATTGTGGCTTTTTCTTCCCATAAGATCAATGCATTAGGAATAAATCATAATTGCAATAAGTAAGGTCGTACGGTTTGAAAGGTTACTTAGCCTCTAGCGCAAGATCGTTTAAAAGTTGCTCGGGGTTGAATAGAGTTCATAGCCAAGGCATAACTTATTGAAACGGGACGCGAAGATTGGCGATCATCCAAAAAGGCCCTAACAAGGCATGAGGAGCTCTATTTTTGCTAAAGATCCAAAGATGATGTGAAGTATCATTGTTCCAAAATCAATATGAAGGATCGAGACACACGACGAGAAGCAATTACTCCCCTAAAGAATGGAGAAAGTCTATCCAAAAAGACCCTAACAAGGTATGAGGATGAATATATCCAAGTCCGAAAAGGAGGCGGATCGTTGTATATCAAAATCCAAAGTAAAGATTGAAGAAAAATGATGAAGTCGTGGTCCTATATGAAGAATCTCTCAAAAACGTCAAGTGAAAATATATGAAGAGAAGACCATAATTTCGAGAACGTCTTCCCAAGATTTGAAGTATGAAGTACATGCCAAATATCGGTCCGAGAAAGGTCTCAAATCGTGAAACGAGTTATGCCAAGATATGAACTTAAGGAGATACACGAGAAGCCGTTTTAAAAGATTTTGTCCTTCGGCTAACTATTGATCAAATCGTGCTACTTTGCTTTCGGACTAATAACTACTCAAATAAGTCAATATGAATCACTTGTGATCCATGACAAATAGATAAAAAATGCTAGTAACCCATTTCCTTTTATAATAACTAGGATTGCGGGGAGAAAAAGTATTACACAATTTGAACGTATGAGTAGTGTTAGCATTGTGACTTGTACCAACAATGATCTTGTTTTTACACTTAGCATGGAATGTATGACAATCAAGGATGACGAAGTTTACTCTAAGGGACATTAACTTGTTTCTATTCTTTGACCCTAAAAGTCACATTTTGGTGATGAAAATCATACATTATGTCTTTACACATTCTCGTAGTATGTTGCAAGTCTTTTACTCTTCAATAAAGGTTAATAAAATTGAACTTTGGTGATGCTTAGATACTTTATTCTAGCATTGCGTGAGGGCACGGCAATGGCTTAGTATGGGGGAGTGATGAGATGGCATTTATACATGATCTCATCGTTCTTTTCGGGCTTTAAATGCATTAAAATGTCATAAAAATACCATATATATGCTTGTGTTTGTTTACTTGTGTATTTTAGGTATGGATATCGTGAAAAAGACAAAAGATCACAAGAAACAAGGAAAAACGAACACGAGAAACGAAGCCGTACAAAGAACCGAGCCCTAATCATGGAATTTTCATCAAAAACCCTTGAAGACTTGAAGACAATACAAGATTGATCATCCAAGAATGAAGAAATGACACTTAAAACCCTTGTATATTCATAATTACAAGTTTGGTCCCTTAAGTTTGTCAAAATTGCAAAAAGGTCCTTCAAGATTGAAGAAATGGCAAGATTAGTCCCTCAACAATTTCAAATTGCCAATAATGGTCCCTCATGAAGTGAAAGACACATTGAAGACCTTTGAAGATCAACATTGTCCAAGATTAGTCCTTAAAGAATCACCAAATGTCAAATTACATCCTTGATAACCTTTTATCAAAAGTTGGTGCCAAAATTGTCAAAGTGGGAAAGTTAATAACAAAGGAAAGGAGATTTTAGGCTGAAAATCTTTAAAGGCCAAAGAAACCAAAAACCAAGGACCAAAGTTGCCAAAGCTGGAACTTTCAAATAAAAAATGCGCCTAACACCATCTCCACCCCCAAATTCGGATCAAAGGAAGCACTATTCACCTTCTTACCACCCCAGATTTTACCCTCACTTTTACTTGGGTAAAACTCAATTAAACCTTCACACACTTAATTCACACACTCACAAACCTATCCCACTCCTAAAAACCTGCATCCCACTCATGTGCACCAAAACCCCAATTCCCCAATCCACCAATCACATCATTCCTTAGCCCCCAAGCTCATGACGTGGCTTAAATCAATGGCCAAGATTATTTGCTTCCTCCCAAAGCAAAATAAACGTTCAAGATCAAGAGAGGACAAAATGCACTCAAAATCATTCAAGGGCACATTTGGGATTTTCTATGTATTAGGGTTTTATGTTTTTAGCCTTCTAGTATCTTCTTAGGACTCTATAAAAGGAGCTCACAACTTGTGTGAAGCCCTTGTTCCAGTTTCTAGTCTCTCACATGTAATTCCTTTTTAAAGAAATAAAAAGTTTGGTTTTTGAAATATTCAAGTGTAATTCCTTTTTTATTGTTTTTAAAAGTTTGTGTGTTGTGAGGAGATTGATTCTGAGTTCCACTTTTATTTGGTTAAGCAACTTTGATTTTCAAAGTTGTTTAAGGTTTTGAGATTTTGAGAGATTTTGGTAAAATCTCCTCAAAAGGTATTTTGGTGTTCTTGGTTAATGTTTGTTGGTGATTTAAGTGTTATAGAAACATTTTTAGAAGATTAAAAAGGTTTTGGAAGAGTTATTAAAAAAGGAAGAAAATAAAAAGAATCATATCATTTCATTTTATTTTTGTTCTTGTTTCTTTGTTTTGTGTTCAAATAGGTTGAAGGCTTGTTGATTTAGTTCAGCTCCAACCCGGGTTGGATTGGAGGAGGGTTATACACCCTCTAGGGCTTTGGATGTAAAGCCCTAAGGTACAAACCTTGTTCCTTGTTTAAAGTTCATAAAAGTGCTTGGTACATGATTTTGCTTGATTAATTGATTAAGTGTGTTATAGATAGTGGATTTGTGTTCTCAAGTGTTGTTATGCATGTTTTGAGATATTGGAACAAGTTTGCATAGGGTTTGTAAGGTTTTTCTTTGTTAAAATTGGTTTTCAAAAAGTTTAAAGGGTGTTTGGCAACAGGTTTAAGCAGGGTACAATCATTGATTTGTGTTGCTAAAAGGTGTTAGACAACTTGATTAAGGTTAAGTTAGATGTTAGTAAGATGGTAATATAGTTTGGCACAAGTTTGGAGTAAATTTGTTGAGTTTAAAAGGTAAAAAGGGTGTTAAAAATCTGCATTAGAGGGTGAAATTTGCTTGGTTTTTCATGATTTTGATGCTTAATCTTTGATTCTTGTTGTTATTTGTGTGTTTCTTGACTCCTTGAGCTTCAATAAGCTCAAGGGTGCCCAATTGTCCAAAAGTAATCTCCAAACAAGCTCATTGCCAAGCCCTCTTGGGACCAAAAAGTGTGCACTCACACTTTTCCATCAGTGTTCAGCAACCAGACACGTCACACGAATTGCGCCGCAAGCCAGAAGATTGCGGCGCAACTGAAGGTGCTGCTGACCTTGGTGATCTCGCAACACTTGTTGCGGCGCAAGACCCCACTAGTTGCGGCGCAACTAGTGACTTTTATGTTTTTTGGAGTATTTTAATATTATTTTATTAATTAATTTTCAAAATTTTATTTTTCTTTCTTTTTCATTTTTCCTAGGTTCTTTGGCATTAAATAGGACTATTTCCATTTTTAGATTATTTTTATAACTTTTAGATTTATTTTTATAATTATTTTAAGTTTAATTAGTTTTTATTTATTTTAAATCATTTTTTAGAGTTTTAAAAATAGTTTTAATAAGTTTTAATTTTTAGAAAATTACTTTTTAGTCTTATAATAATATAAGTTGAGTAATAATTCAATAAAATCATATTTTTGACATTTGAATTAATTAAACTTAATTTTAGGGCTTTAATTAGCATTTAAAATTAATTATTTAATTAATAAAAGGTTTTAAAATATCTTTATTGGATTTTTGTCTTTATTTATATTATTTTAGACTTGTTTTAGTCTTTTTAATCTTTTTCTTGATTTTGTTTTTGGTTTTAATAATTTTTAATTTTAGTGATTTTTCTACGGTTTTACGTTTTCGTTTTTTCACGTCATAGTATAATTTCCAAGAAACCGTCATTCCATCTCATCAATATTAATCTCAAATATATACAAGTTAATTCACAACACCATACCTCCTTGGGAAACGAATCTTTCATCTCTTTTAAGTGATTGTGGGTCATTAGTGTTGATTTTTCCTAAAATCATCACTCGATACTTACCGCTCATATTTAGTTGCTTGTTTTTCCTAAAGCAAGTAATCTAGATTTTACCGCAATCAGGTGATCTCGTTTCTAAGTTTGTGAACAAGTTTTTTCCAACATCTAAAACAACACATTTGAAAAATGAGATTTCACGATTTGTGCAAAGAAATAATGAAAGTTTTTCAATGGCATGGGAACACTTTAAAGAAATGTTACATGAATGTCCACACCATGATTTTTCGGAATTGCATCAAATTGATACTTTTTATAATGGGCTTAATGATCATGAACGAGATTACTTGAATGCCGCCGCGGGTGGTAATTTTTTGTGCAAAACGACCGATGAGGCTTAAAAGATTGTCAAGAATAGATCTAAGGTTTATTGCCCTTGTAACACACCGAGTGTTGCCAATTTGGGTTCGTCATCGTCGTCATCGTCTCGTAGCATTAATGCCTTACATGATGTAGCTAATGAGGAAAATCGGTTTTTTGATAGATTTGCTAATCTTATGTCCCATTGGAAAGCTCAAGAAGCTTCAAATTCCGCTTCGGTTAAAGCGGTTGCTAAGAGTTTTTTGTCGTGTGGTGGAGCTCATGATCTTTCCGAGTGCATTACCGCGGATGGTAACACTTCGAGTGCTTATGTAGCAACGGGAACTTACAACCAAAACGGCCAAGGTTCCCGCCCAAATCAAGCTCCACCAAATCAAAATGCTAATAACTATCGAAACAACACCCAAGGTGGTAATTACCAAGGCAATTCACGTAACTATAACAAAGGGAATTATCAAAGTGGGAATGGACAAGTCACTGATCAAAACCAAAACCGTGATTTTCAAAACACTACACAAGGTTTTCAAAATGCTCACACTAAAAATCTTCAAGGAGAATTTTTGGATTATGCTAAAGCAAATGATGCTAAATTTGATAACATGCAACGTGAGATGATTAGCTTAAGATCCGAGTTGAAAAACGAGCTTAAAAATGAACTTGCTAATGAACTTAAGACTCATGCTAACAAAATGGAAGGAAATGTCCAACGTCTTCAACAAAACCAACAAAAGATGGAATTACGAAAACATGAGATTAAGCAAGAGTTGTTAAAAGCGGATTCTAGGCAATCAAAATTTGAGGACCGAATGGCTAAGATGTTTGAAGCAATCATGTGTAAACCCTCTTCCTCGGGTGGTCTTCCTAGTGATACCATTGCAAACCCGAAGGGAGAAATGAAGGTTATTACTACACGAAGTGGTAAAACTTTCAAAGAACCAATCTCTCGTCCAAGTACTTCTACGGAGAAGGAAATCGAGAAAGAACCCGAGGTGATGGTCGAAAAGGAGCACATTACAATCCCACGAAGTACCGCTCAAACCACACCTACGGTTGAACCAATACCAATTGTGGAACCCGAGATTCCAAGGCTGTTGCCTAATGTCCAACCCACACCACCCTTACCTTACCCTTCGAGACGAAACAAAGAGAAATTGCAAGAACGTAACAAACAACAAATCGAGCTTTTTATAAAAATGTTTCAACAAGTGCATTTTGATGTAAGTTTAGCCGACGCGTTGTTGTATATGCCTCGTTTCGCTTCCACTTTTAAAAGTATGATGAGCGATAAGGAAAAGCTTTCAAAGCTTGCTAATTGTTCTTCAGTTTATCTTAACCGCATACCGGAAAACGTTGGTGACCCTGGAAAGTTTCTCATTCCTTGTGACATACAAGATATGAAAGAATGCCTCGCCTTGGCTGATCTTGGTGCGAGCATTATATATATATATATATATATATATATATATATATATATATATATATATATATATATATATATATATATATATATATATATATATATATATATATATATATATATAGTGGAGTGCTATATGCATAACCACTTTTTTGGTACAGAACCTACAGAACCATCATTTTACTTTTAGTAATGCATGGTGTACATCGTATTAATGCAGGATGGCAGTTCTGAAATTATGATGTAGTCATTTTAAAATAAATAACTAAATAAAGGGTAAATATGGAATTTTGTAACTCCTTAAAAAATGCTAGAAATTACGTGAGTTCATCTAAACCTATTCCATACCCAAACAAAACTTCTGACCCTCTCTCATTAGATCTCAGAAAAATAACTCACCAGACGATTCTTATATTCGGTTTTGATTAACAAAACGAGTTCTTAAATCACTAATCGACATTTATTCTCATGGAGTGCTAAGTTACGATTTGAATTTGATTCGTGTTTTCAGATTCGGTCATGGTGAGATGGATGAAATATAACAACGATTGTCAAATCCATCCCATTCAAATAAAGTTTACTAGTATGTTGTTATTGGTGTGACTTCTCATCGGGTATGTTTTCTATGTTATTATATCTCTTAATAATTGTTGTGAATAAATTTTTGTGATTTCTGTTCTTGTTCTATAAACTTTTTCCCGTGTGTTGTTATGGGTTTGAAAATAACTTTTACATTTTTTGTATAAAGAGTTAATCCTTTCTGTCTAATTGAAAAAAATGATTAAAAAAATGACTATCTATCTTATTATTTGATGTTAATAAATTGTAGATGTGAAAAAGTGAGGTTGAAAATTACTTAATATTATGATAGGGTTTGAAGGATTAAGAATTATTAAATGCTAAAATATTGAATTGACCGAGTTGATTTTCTGTTTGGTTAAGATCTGATAGTCGATAGATATTATTTAAATGCTTTTAGTGATACTTTCTAAGTAGAGAGAATTGAAGCTACGGTGCTAGTAGTATAGATGAATATGCTTGCCAATCGAATAATACATGTCTTAGCATTACAAGGACAACTCGTGGGGTACCGCTAAATGACCTTCAGAGGTAATTATACATTGATTTTACTTTTGTAGATACATGTAGGAGCATGTGACTATTTATTCTATAAACTTTTTTTAACAGTATTCTATGAACTAAAATATTCTAAAATACAAATGATTACTAGTAGTAAATTAAATCGTTAAGTTAGCATTTGATGTAAAAAGAGGAAAATTTGACTCACTCAGTTAATTTTCTATATAAAAGATAGTACTTTTATATAGTGAAAGATATGATGTTAAAGTTTGCTGGCAAAAAGCACAAACTGGTCACATGTGGATATTACTATCACCATGATATAGCTTTATCATATACTATATTTTTTTGTTCAAAGTATTATTTTATCAAACTACATTTACATTTTAATTTGAGATAACTAATGTTATGTTTGTTTTGCAGTTGTTTTCGTGCAGATATGTGATGAAGATCATCGATGGATACCTTTGTGTTTTTAGGTGCCGTACATATATGTTTTTGAAGCCGTACATATATGTTTTTTAGCTGTACATGTATGTTTTTTAAGCTGTACATGTATGTTTTTGAAGCCGTACATGTATGTTTTCGAAGCCATTCATATATGTCGTGCATATATCTTCTCGAAGTCGTGCCTGATTTTTCTTCAAAGAGTGCACACGTAATTTAAAATCTTTTGCATCTATATTTAACAATCTATATTTGTATTTGAATTTTACTTTAATTGATATCAATTTTTGTGTATTCTAATTTTTTATATGTTATAAAGTTTGAAGATCATGAATGTAATTCTTTGTTTCGAACGTGATATATCTTAAAAAACATAGTAATTATCATTATAAGTAAATGATATTCTGGACAAAAAATTGTATGAAAGAAATCTATATAAAATGATATTTTAATATTTAAAAACAACATGTATGCACTTTTTTTAAAACTTGTAACATTGAAAAAAGTTAAAACTACCAAAAAAATATGTGAAAATTAAGCATTTAGAAAACATTTTTTTTGTTTTAAAGTTAAAAAGAAAATAGTCAAAATTTGTGAGGAACTAAAATACCTATTTTTCCCCTAATTTAATTTATTTTTCTAAAATGAGTATTATATATTTTCAAATTTGCCATTATGCATCAATATAATGTACATCATGCATGATTAGGAATAAAAAGTTGGTTCTGTAAGTCCTGTACCCAAAAAGTGGTTCTGTATATAGCGTGCCCCTATATATATATATATATATATATATATATATATATATATATATATATATATATATATATATATATATATATATATACTAGTGTCGTAACCCGCCCAACGGGCGGGGTCGCTTTTTTTCTTGTTCAAAAGGGTTTATTGTTGTGCGTTTTTAGTTTTTTGAATTTGTAATTTAACCTTTTGTATATTTTAGTTATTTTTTACGCTTAATTAACGTTTGTTTGTGGTTAACGGGCGGGATTGTTTTCTTTGCATAATATGAACGAACCATTGACGATGAACCGGTGACTCGGTAGGGTTGACCCAATGATCAGTCTCCTTACCCGGTGACTTAACCGGATTAACCCGGTGGTGAAACCGTATCCTGATATATTGCTATAATATGATTCTTAAACTTATGTTAAAGATATTTTAAAAGATTCAAAACCAAATCCGAATTTTAAAAAAAATATTTCGAAATTAATAAAAAAGTTTCATGTCTAAACCTCACAAACATGCATTAATGAAAACAACAACCTTTACACTCCGATAAACCTTAAAAAGAATATCAAATTTCACAAAAACAACGTTATGTTATCAAATATTGCCGAAAACTTAAAAATTCGGACAAAAACATAAAAAATCGGACGAAAACATAAAAACACTGAGATAAACGTAAAACAACTGATGTAAACGTAAAAATACTGATGAAAACGGACTAATCGAAGAAAAAAACTTAAAAATAATGACGAAAACGTAAAAAACTGATAAGAACATGAAAAACTATCCAAGGTATAGAAATATCTGACGAAGACATAAAAACCTGACAAAAAAGTAAAAAAAACCAGCGAAAACGTGAAAAACGAAGAAACGTAAAGAAAACTGACAAAAACGTGAGAAGTTGTCGAAACGTAAATTCTTTGAAAAAAACGTTAAAAAGTGACGAACGTGTAAAATAGGGTTAGAAATAGATATGCGAAATATTTTATTTTTATTAGGGAAAAGAAATAGAAAGGTAATATGGGGTATTCTAGTTTTTATATAATATTAGAAAATAAAAATTTCATGATTTTTGAAAAATATTGAATTTTTTTTGAAATAAACATGTTTTTAATCCAAAATATAGAAAATAAAAAATTTAGAAAATAAACATGTTTTTTTATAGTTTACGCTAAAACATAATTTAAAATGTACAATATTTTTATATATATTGTTTTGTGATTTGATATGTTTTATTGAATGAATAATAGTTCTTTGTTGTGGTTTGTGTATTTTCTTGTCTTTTTTAATTTGTAATTTAATGTTTAGTATATCTTTGTTATAGTTTACGTCAAAATAAGTTTTGCTAAAATAAGTTTTATATATAATTTAAAATATACAATTATTTTTTATTTTTTATATTGTTTTATGATTAAATGTATTTTATTGAATGAATACATATTTCTTTGTTGAAGTTGTGTATGATTTTGTAGCGA